>JAYESA010000014.1:33364837-33368849 GCA_036927795.1 Iris macrosiphon | reverse complement strand
TCTAATTCTAGCTAACTAGCTAGCCATCAATATATATATATATATATATATATATATATATATATATATATATATATATATATATATATATATAAAAACTTAGTATTAGGCTACCTTAATACCTTACCTCACCTTACCTCACTACCCTCAATACCTTGGTATCTCAAAGAATTGAGATACCTACCTTACTCCCCCTCTAACCTACTAACTAGCTAGCTATCTATGCATATATATATACCTAGCTATATAACCAAACAAATTATATATATATATATATATATATATATATATATATATATATATATATATATATATATATATATATATACACATACACATATACATCTATACTAATATATATCTCTAATTATATATACTAGTATCTATCTATCTATCTATCTCTATATCTATCTATGTAAATATATGTATACATCTATATATATACATAAATATGAAAAGGGGGGGGGGGGGGGAGAAACTAGCTTGCGCGCACGCGCTGAAACGTGCTGCTCACGCTGCTGCTGCTGCACGTCGCTACTGCTACAACTGCTGCTCGCTGCTGCCGCGGCGCTGCCACGCCGCGCTGCTGCTGCCGCGGCGCTGCGCCACTGCCGCTGCGCCTGCAGCAGCTGCTGCTGCTGCGCCTGCAGCTTCTGCGGCTCGCCCTTTCGCTCACTCTCCTCAATCTCTCTCCCTCTCACACCTCGACACACACTAGCACACACACACAGACACATCTAAACATACACACAGAAACCTATACACGCACACACACTTACATATATATATATAAGCACACAAACATATATACATATATATATATACACACACACAACCATATATATATACACACACTAACACATATATATGTATACACACACACACACACACACACACACACACACACACACATATATATATATATATATATATATATATATATATATATTATATATATAAACACATATCCACACTTACACACATGCTCACAAACACACACTCACACACTCTCACACACACACTCTCACACAAACACTCACACAACTACACACACACACACACACACACACACACACACATATATATATATATATATATATATATATATATATATATATATATATATATATATATATATATAACTACACACACCTACACATACACCAACACACACACTCAACCACACTCACCCCCACACACAAAAACACACACACACACACACACACACACACACACACACACACACATATATATATATATATATATATATATATATATATATATATATATATACTCGAAAACTCTAGCACACACTCCCCGAAGCTAAACCAATGCGTGTACAAGCCTGAAACCTAGAAACCAAGTCGAAATGACCATTCGGTCATTTCGACGAACACGTGGAGTGTGGTTTGGCGAAACCTCATAAAACGCACACCCAAACCTACTCGGAATCGGCCCAAAATTTATCTACTGGTTTTAATCGATGTCTAGAACCTAAAAAAAAATACTAACTCGTTGATTCTAGGTCCGTGGCAAAAAAGCGCACGCACATAGAACCTACGACGACGAAAACCCCCAAATCGCCCGAAACGCCCAAATCTCCGTGACACGACCTCACGTGTTTGAACGGGGACACGTACTTATCCTCAAGATATCCAAGCACATCTACCTAGGTCTGTCTAACCTAGAACAACACCAAAAATTGGGTCAATCTCGGATTTCACCCAAAATTGACACAAAGCCTAATGTCAAAGTCTCCAAACACATCTAAACAAGCTTCAACTTTCTCCCACAGGTAGCCCTAAGGTCTAGGAAGGTTCTAAATTACTAATTACACTATATTAGAGTAATCACAAGGAGAAAAATCAGGATTTACCTCTTGGGAGTTGGAATCCCAAGCCAAAGTCTTCAAAAAGCCCAAAATTTACCACACCAAGCTTCCAAGCTTCCAACCCAAGCTCCAACACCAAATCTAAGCTCTACACATCTAGGTTAGAGAAAAGCAAAGGGTTATGGTTGCATTGATGAAAGAAAATAGAAGAAGGAAGAGAAGAAAGTGAAGAAAACTTACTTGGAATGTGAAAATTGGAAGAAGGAAGAAGAAGAAAGGAGTGGAGAAGAAGAAGGAAGAAGAAAAAGAAAATGAATGAAAGGGAGGGGGTCTGCTGGTCATAATCGGCTAAGAAGGAAATAGGTTAGGGTTAAGGTTTGGCATTTGGTGAAATGATCAAAATGCCCTCCAAATCAACTCGTCCAAAAATAGGGTTGAGTTTGGGGTTCCAAAAGCACTCTAATAAATTCTTAATCACTCCAACTAACTAATAAAAATATAAATAATTATTCTAAGCCAATAAATAAGTCTGACAAGGGTGTTGGTTGGGTCTGGCATGGGTCCACTAGGGTTTGACATGGGTCCAGGCTAGCCAAAACACTAAAATAACTAATAAAAAAATAATACAGCCAATAATTAAATATTAATACAAATATTAATGATAAATACACAATTAACCAAATTAAAATAAAAAAATATCCTGCTCTGAAAATGGGGTAGTGACAAGCCTATCCTCCTCAGAAAATTTTGTCTTCGAAATTTAAAGTAGATCGCACTCCCTCTAGGTCAAACCCCTCACAACCACAGTCAAGAAATTCTACCTAAACAACATGCAAGATCATGGTCCTACTGGTCGTGTTATCACAGTCTCAATCAGGGTCACTACACTATCTACCACAGCACAAAGAAAGTCTAACAGGTACTAATGAAACACACCACAAGGAATGAAAAAGGACAGAAAGAAGAACAAAAGAGATAGACCTGCTAACCCGATACCCGTAGCATCGGCCTCCTCGACCGTCAACGAATAAGCCCTGCCCTGCTGGGGTATCTCCCTCTGCTGGTGCGGGGCATGATGCTGTGCCACAGATGGCCTAGCTCCAACTCTCCGATCCTGTGCTCCACCAAATGGAGGTGCAGTAGGGCAATCTCGTATCTAGTGAGCAGCGAATCCACAGAACAAATACACCTTCAGCCTTCTCCTACAAACATCCCAAGTGTGTCATGCCTTCCTGCAGTAGGCACAAGTGGGCACTCTCTGATCCTGACCCTGTTGTGCTGCCTTCTGCACATAGGGACGCTTAGCCGGTCCCACATTACCACTTGCACTACCTGAATCATCCCTGCCTCTCTTGGACTTGAGCTCCAAGTCATCCTCTGCTCTCTGAGCGTCCCCTACTATCTGCTCGAAAGTCGCCTCACGGTCGCTCATAGTCAAAGACTTGACCGCCATGACCAAGCCCTTGCGAAACTTCCTCGCCTTTGCTGCCTCACTCAATCCCTCCACAAATTTGCCCAGACGGCAGAACTCCGCTGCGTACTCGTCCACCATCATGCTCCCTTGGACGAGTGCCTTGAACTGGCTCTCCAAAGCACTGAGCGCCACATCTGGGAAAAACTTCTCCTTAAAAATTCTCTTGAAAGCCTCCCAAGTAAGCCCTGGTGCCGCGATCCTCGTATCAGTGCGATACCACGTCAAAGCAAGGTCGAACATCTGACTGCCTGCTGCCTCTATCTGCATGCTGCCTGAAATCTTTTCTAGCATGAAGATCCCCTCAATCTGCTCTATCTAGTCATCCGCGTACAGGATCCCTTCTGTACCCCGAAACTCCTTGGGCCACATCCTCTGAAAGTGAATGATGCTGCCCGGCCTCAGATGCTGAGTCTGATCTGCCTGTGGCTAGATCTGAGCCACTCTGTCTACTACCGTCATGGCCACCTGGTGGGCATTCTCAATGCCCAGCCTCATCACATCCACCTGATGGTGCTGCACGTCTATCATCTCTCTGAAGAATGCAAACAACTGTGCGACGTCTACTGGTGCAGGAGGTGGTAGAGGCACCACCGGAACGACTGGGGTAGTCCTCGGATCGACAGGTAGAGAAGGATACCCGAGAGAAACAGATGCTCCCTCAACCACAGGAGTGGTGAGTGGAGCGGTAGTAGCTGCCTGAATACGAG